>CM070901.1:67752500-67774892 GCA_036417435.1 Inia geoffrensis | reverse complement strand
TGCTTCTCTGCCTGACTTACGTCGCTAAGTGTAATATACTCTAGGTCCCTCCTTATTGGTGCAAATGGCAATACCTCACTCTTTTGTGTGGCTGAGTAATATTCCACAGTACATATATAGCACGTCTTCCTGGGCCAGCCATCGGTCGATGGGCGCTTGGGTTTTGTCCATGTCTTGGCTGTGGCCCGTAGTGCTGCTGTGAACATGGGGGTGCATGGATCTCTTCACATGACACTTTCTCTCCTCTGCCGATGTGTACCCACGATGGGGATTGCTGCATCATATGAGAGCTCATATTTCACCTATTTCTTTAGTGTGTTGTTTTTATTTATGCATTTGATATTCACTTACTTACTTATAAGAACTACTAACAGTAATTTTGGAAGAAAAGTTGATTAACGATATTGAGTTAGTTTCAGGTGCACAGCAAAGCGGACACTCTTTTCCATGTCTAATATTGTTTCAGATTGCTTTCCATGATAGCTTACTACAGGATATTGAATATCATTCCCTGCGTTATAGTGGAAACCCTTGTTGCTTATGTCTTTTATAGGAAGTCCGGTGTATCTGTTCATCGCGGCTCCTAATTGATGTCTGCACCCCTCCCTTTCTCCTCGGGTAACCAGCAGTGTGTTGTCTCTGTCTGTGAGTCTGTTTCTCTTTTGCACATACATTCTTCTCTATTATGTTTTAGATTCCACGTATCTTTGTGCTTCTCTGTCAGACTTACTTCACTAAGTGTAATAATCTCTAGGACCTGCCTTATTGTGGCAAATGGCAGTATTTCATTTCCTGAAATGGCTGAGTAATATTCCACAGCACATATAAACCACATCTTTTTCTGTCAGCCAACTGTTGATGCGCACATGCGTATTTTCTATGTCGTGGCTGTGGTACGTAGTGCTGCTACCAACACGGGGGTGCGTGGATCTCTTCAAACAACCGTTTTTCTCTTTGGCGGATGTGGACCCACGACGGGGATTGCTGCATCCTCTGATGGCTCAGTTTCTCCTATTTATTTTGTTCGTTGCTTTTATTTATTTATTGACGTGCTTACTTTTAAGTACTAGTACTTGTGGTTTAGGAAGAAGAGTTGATTAACCATATTGAGTAAGTTTCAGGTGCACAGCAAAGCGGACGCTGTTTTCCATGTCTGACATTGTTTCAGATTGATTTCCAGTATAGGTTATTGCAGGATATTGAATATCATTCCCTCTGTTCTTCTGTAAATCCGTGTTGCTTATCTCCTTTACATGAAGTACTGTGTATCTGTTCATCGAGCTCCCAATTTATCCCTCCACCCCTCCTTTTTCCCTCGGGGAACCATCGCTGTGTTTTCCACGTCTGTGAGCCTGTTTCTGTTTTGCACATAGATTCACAGTGGTAGTACTTCTGAGATTCCACATATCTTTGTGTTTCTCTGTCGGGCATACTTCACTAAGCGTAACATTCTCTGGGAGCATTCTTGTGGCAGCAAATGGCAATATTTCATTCTTTTTTACTAATGCCTGAGTAACACCCCGTAGTACGTATATACCACCTCTTCTTGTACTGGCAACCCGTTGATGGGCACTTGGGTGTTTTTCCGTGTCTTGGCTAGTGCAAATAGTGCCGCTGTGAACACAGAGGTGCTTGTGCCTTTTTGAACTCTTGTTTCGTCATTTCCGGGTACGTACCCAGGAGTGGGATTGCTGGATCAGACGGGACCTCTCCGTTGGCCTCTTTTCGACCTCAACTCCTCCTCTCCCCACCCCCGCCGCCACACACACCTGAGACTGGACGGTTTCTCCCGATGAGAGCTGATGTATATCTCTAGGGCAGTAGAATGCCCCCAGCCCATTCGGACCCCGCCTAGCCCCTGTGGCGAGCTCCGTCTCTGTTGTTCTCTTGCCTGCCTCCTACCCACCGCCCCCAGTAACAGCCCATTGCTCGCCCTGACCACCTTGCCGCACAGCACACCAGTCTGGGGCGCTCACCCTCCACCCCACCGCGAAGGGGTCCTCTCCCACCATCTTCCTCGCCCCACAGCCCACTCACACACCCCGCCCTTCCCCCCAGCCTGCAGGCTCGGACCCCTCTCCCCGCCACCTGCCCCTTGTATCCCAGGCCCGACTGTCACATGTCCTGCCCGGAAATCTAGCTTCCGCCAGCGCTCCTCAGACCCACTCCTACTCCAGGCCCACCCCGCCCACTGATCTGACCCACCCGCACACACGTGCCGGGGCCAGAAGCCGCCACCTCCCCAAGCTGCTGCTGAGCCCCTGCCTCAGTGGCCAGCTGCTCTCCCGGGCCAGGTCCCCGCCAGCCCAACACCTCTCGCTCCTGCCCGCGCTCCAGCCAGACACTCCAGGCCCTTCCTCGCACCTCCCAGCACGCGGCCCAGCGCCGCCCTCTCTCCATGGGGTCGTTCTGCTCCATTCCCTAACCCGCGTGGGGTGGCCACCGACCACGGCCACAAGCACCTTCATCCCACACTGTCAGCCACTCCCACGGCACCGGCAAGGGCGTTCAGGAAACCTGCTGCGGTGATGCGAAGCACCCGTCTGCCCACCGGTGCTCCTCTCCACGGGGGATCCGGCGCTGTCAGAAGGCACCGCGTGTGACAGCGCCGTCGCCGTCGGCGCCGCCGCCGCTGTCGCCGTGGGGGAGAAGCAGTGGTGCTGGAGAGTCCAAACACAGGCGGGGGCGTTTGCTCGTGGCCACAGCCTCGGCGGGGAGAGGCGCTGTCCGGGGGCTGAGGCAAGCGTCCGAAAAGGAAGACACGGCACGTCGAACGCCTCGAGTGGGCGCGCGCCAGTGCGGCGAAAACGTTTGGCCGGGGAGGGAGGGTGGAGGTTGCCTGGCAGGGCTTGGGCTGGAGGTGCAGGGCGCCGGATGGCTGTTGTCGGGCAGGGCGCGGCGCCGAGGCGGCGGAGTAAGCGTGGCCTAAAAGTGGGATGTAGACGGTTGGAGGTAGAGAGGAAGAAGATAAGGCTTCCCTGACCGGGAATCGAACCCGGGCCGCGGCGGTGAGAGCGCCGAATCCTAACCACTAGACCACCAGGGAGCGTCAGGCTCCCCCGTTGCTCCTGCTCGACCCATAGCAGCTGCTCGGCGCCACCTTGGCGCCAAGGCCCGGCCTCTCCAAGTCCAGCCACGCGCCGCCCCTGGCAACCCACGTGTCCTCCCGTCCTTCCTGCTTGCAGCACCCTCACAACACTGCGCGCCTGCTTCTCGCACACACGAGAAGGGCCGCTAGGGCCACCGAGCTCCCCGCTCCCAGCTCTCCCTCACAGGCCCCCCCCGACCGGCCGGCCGGCCGGCCGCCCGCGGAGCGCGGCAAAACGTCAGCCCGCTGCGTTGGCCGGGAATCGAACCCGGGTCAACTGCTTGGAAGGCAGCTATGCTCACCACTATACCACCAACGCTGCACAGCCCGGGCCGCCCCGAGACGCCGGCACCGGGCTCGCCCGAGCGCACTCTCGTCGCCGCCTCCTCCTCCCTCCTCCACCCCCCCCTCCTCCTCCTCCTCCTCCTCCTCCTCCTCCTCCTCCTCCTCCTCCTCCTCCTCCTCCTCCTCCTCCTCCTCCCCCTCCCCCTCCCCCTCCCCCTCCCCCTCCTCCTCCTCCTCCTCCTCCTCCCCCTCCTCCTCCTCCTCCTCCTCCTCCTTCTCTTCCGACTCCTCCTCCTTCTCTTCCTCCTCCTGCTCCCCTTTCGCTTCCTCGTCGTCGTCGTCGTCGTCCTCCTCCTCCTCAGCCGCAGCCGCCGCTTGGTGCAGCCCTGCCCCGACGCCACGCCGGCCGGCAGCTCTGTGATGTCACAGGCGCCACCAAGGCCCCCCGGCGCCCCACCCGCGCCAGCCCTACCAAGCTGCCCTAGGCCACCCGCCCGACCGCCTCAGGGGGGCGCTCTCGCTGCCTTGCTGCTGCAGGTCCCTCGGCTCCACGCCGCGGCCGGCCCGCCCCCGCCCCCGGGGCACGCATCTTCCTGCCCCCGGCTCGCCAAAGCCCTTCTCCACCCGGCGCCTGGCCAGGCCACTTCCCGCACCGACAGGGGAAGGCACTCATCCGCCTCTCACCCGTCCCGGCAGCTGTGCAGCTGGGCCGCTGTGCATAGCTGCGCGGCTTTGCCTCGCGACGCAAGGAGCCCACGGAGGCAGCCACTTTGGGCGGGGCGCAACGTCATCGAGAGCTTGTGGTGTCCTGAGGAGGCCGTCGCTCGGCCGTGGCGACTGAGCGCCCGGCGAGGAGGAAGGGCTGGACGGCTGGACGGCTGGAGGGGGTCGAGGGTGGGCAGGCTGGGCACGCGCTGGCGCCCGGGTCCTCGCTGGAGGACGGAGGGCAGAGGGCGGACAAGCAGGGCCCTTGGGAGACAGGCGGCTGGACAGAGAGCGGCGCCAGCCACCAAAAGAGGGCGTGTTGTCTCCCCGTCGGGGAATCGAACCCCGGTCTCCCGCGTGACAGGCGGGGATACTCACCACTATACTAACGAGGACGGCGGCCACCGCCCCCGCGCCCGGCCGCTCTCGGGCTGCCTGCCGACGCCTCCCCCTGCCCTCCGGCCCCCTGCCCACCACGGGCGCCCGGCACGTGCCCGACCCGACCCAACGCCACACCAACCGCGTCCTCCAAAGCAGCAGCCCCAGACCCGACAGGGACGCGGACCCGCGTGGCGCTGAAAGCTCCGACTGCGCGCTGCCTATTGCCTCCAACGCGGGGATCGCGCCGGGAGGAGGGGGCCCGAGACCGAAAGCAAGGCTGCGGGGAGGGGGTGGCCGCGCGCCTGGCCATGGCCGGCGAGGAGAGGCGCGGGTGGGGGCCGGCAGCAGGGGCTGGCCCGACGCGGCCCGGCTCCGTCCGGGGCCAGGGGTGGGCGAGGGCGCCACCGCGGCGGAGCCAGGCGCGTCGCCTGGCCTTGCTCCCCGTCGGCCGCCGCGCGCCCGCTCCGTCGCTCACCCACACGGCCGCGCGCCTGGCGCGGAGCACAGCGTCCCGCCAAGGGCACCGCGCTTCGCGTCGCGTCGGGTCCCAGACAGCCGAGCGGCCACGCGCACGCCCACGCCCGCCGTCAGGATGGCCGAGCGGTCTAAGGCGCTGCGTTCAGGTCGCAGTCTCCCCTGGAGGCGTGGGTTCGAATCCCACTCCTGACAAGACAGCCTTTTGGCCCGCCCGACAAACGCACCCGGCCCTATGGCAGCGCTTTACTGCCTTCCAGTCCGTTCGCGCTTTGCACTCTTGCGGCCTCTCCAAACTCCGGCCCGGATATCCACGCCTCTCAGACGCGGGGCCTTCTCAGCCACGGCCGCGGGCCCGGCAGAAACGGCCCGCTAGGAACCCTCCGGCCACGCGCTTGCCGGACAAACGCCCTCCCCGCCAGTTCCTACGCCCCCTCCGACCTGCACCCACGCCAGGAAGCCCTTCGGTCCTTCGCAGCACATCTTTCCTCACCTGCTTGCGGCTGCTGCTGCTGCTGCTGGTCTTCCTGCCTGCCTGCCTGTCTGCCTGCCTGCCTGCCTGCCTTCGCCCCTCCCTCCCACTCCCACTCCCCCGCTCCACCCCGCCCCCTCCGCCACACGCAGAACGGCCGCGTGTGGAAAGCCCTCCACGCCTCGCCCGCCCTCGGACTTCTGCCTGGTGAACACTGGACTCGTTCTCACAGCCTTTCTTCCACTTCCGCCACCAGCAGCTCTCCCTCTTTCCAGCATCCTGTCCTTCCCGCCAGCCCCAACGGCCCGCCTGCCCATTCCATTCCCTCCACAGCCACAGCGAGGTGGCCGCCGACACCGTCTTGCCGGCCTGTGGTGCGTGCCCTCGGTGCTTTTTCGCCTTGGGACCCTGGCCGGACCACACCGGCCTGCCTGCCTGCCTGCCTGCCTGCCCGCCGGGCCGCGTGCGGCCCAGCCTCCTGCTGGCCAGCCAACAGGGGGCCCTCCCTGCACGGGGCCTGGCGCAGGAGTCGCTCCCGGGAACGGTGCTCCAGTGAGTAGTGAGCGGAAGCCCTGGAGGCCCTGTCACCCACCAAAGACGTGCGGCCCCCAGCACGAGCCACCCACCTCGGTGCCACAGTGCAAGTCCCTCGGGGAAGCCGCTGCTCCGGCCGGACCCAACCACACCCTGGCGCGCTCCCTCCGTCAGCGGGCTGTCCGCGAACCAGCAGCCAGACTGCCAAAGTGCTTCTCCTCACAACCAACGCAGCAGAGCGGGACCCCGCGGGAGAGGGGGGGCGGGGGGCAGAGCGCAGAGGCGAGGCTCAGACACCTTTGGTGTTCCGGCCTGAGCGCCGCTCGGCGGCGGCGGCGGCGGCGGCGGCGGCAGTGCCCGGTGTCCATCTCCTTCGCTCGCGGTCCCTGCACAGCCCCGAGCTCCGATCCCTGCGTCCGCCCGCCCTCGCACGCACGGCACCAGCAAGAGAGCCAGCCGCCAGAGGGACTGTGCGTCGGGGCCGGGCGGCGGCTCAGAGGAACGTCGGTGCTCAGCCGCAGCGGCCACGCCTCGCCTGCCCTGACTGGGATTCGGGCGCGGGCCAGGCCGGTTCGGCTCCTGGCTTCCTCTGGCGACACCGACGGTCTCGCGGCTCCGTGGACGGCAGGGAAAGCGCAGGACGGGCCGAGCCCGCCTGCGTCGCTCCATCCGTCGGTGCTTCCGACCGCCTCGCGCCCTGGGGTCGCCAGCGTGGCCGGAGCGTCTCATTCAGGTGGCCCGTCGGCCTCCTGCTCAAATGCAGCACACGCGCACGGGGCGAGCAGTGACCAGGGTCCGGCGGTTGGCGGCGAGCGCCGCCGGGGCAGCGTTGGGCGCCGCTGGGGCGGCGGTGGGCGCCGGCGGCCATCGGTGCATGGGTGGTTCAGTGGTAGAATTCTCGCCTGCCACGCGGGAGGCCCGGGTTCGATTCCCGGCCCATGCAGACGCAGCGCCCCCTTTTGGTTCTCGCAGCCCCAAAGCGGAGCTGGGTTTCCCAGCTGCCACACTCAAGGCACCGCTCCTGCAACAGCTCGCTCACCACCGCACCTTCCGGACCCTGCCCTTCCCACGCAGATGCCCCCACCCCACACACACCCGGGAGCCAGGCCTCCGGGACCGGACACCTCGCGGGCTCAGCCACTCTTTCGCCCAGACCCCTTCCCTGTCCTTGTTCTCTTCCTGACCCCGACCCCGCCTGTGTCCCGCTTGTCACTGTAAGGAACACCCCACACTGGCACCCGAACAGCCCAACCTCTTCACCTTTCGCCACGTGTCCAAGCTCTCTGCCTCACTCTGCCCCCACTCCGAAAACTATACTATGTTTGCACAGCCAGGAGCAAGGAAGTTGCCACCTCTGGGAGCGATACATCCCTTTTTCCCAGAGAGCCCCAAAAGCTCTCACTTGCACGAGGAGTTCCGAAGAAGTCCACACCATCATCGCAGACTACACTCTAGATTCACGTTTTGACCCTCAAGAGTAACACGTTTGCAGCACCGGCCCGCTCCTCCACCGCTACTGCCACCAGCACCATCAGCACGACAACCACCAGCCCCTCCCCTGAACCTTTGCTCCCACCGACAGCATCAGCCCTCGGGACAGCACCCCCAGCACCACCACCTCAGCCTCCAGCCTACTCCCACAAACACCCCCCTCCCACCTCCTATCTCGCCACTTCCCCCGTCCCCCCCGCGCCCTGATCTTTTCCAAATCCTACGTTGTCAAGGATCCTGCCCTCGCCTCTGTCCCGTTGCCCTCCTTTTGTTCCCCCTTCGTCTTCTCCTTTTCGTAGCAGCATGGTTGGTTTACAACATTGTGTTACTTTCAGGTGTACCGCAAAGTGATTCAGCCCTATGTCCTTCTCCAGGTTATCTTCCATTTATACGTTATCACGACACATGAATACAGTTCCCTGTGCTGGACAGTAAATCCTTGTTGCTGATGTGCTGTATGTATAGCATTTCCTCTCTGTTCATCGAGCTCCGGATTTTCCCCTGCGCTACGCTTTCCCCCTGGGTAACAAACAGTGTGTTTTCCATGTCTGTCTGTCTGTTTCTCTTTGGCACATGCATTCGTTTGTAGCACAGTTTAGATGCCACATATCTTCGTGCTTCTCTGCCTGACTTACGTCGCTAAGTGTAATATACTCTAGGTCCCTCCTTATTGGTGCAAATGGCAATACCTCACTCTTTTGTGTGGCTGAGTAATATTCCACAGTACATATATAGCACGTCTTCCTGGGCCAGCCATCGGTCGATGGGCGCTTGGGTTTTGTCCATGTCTTGGCTGTGGCCCGTAGTGCTGCTGTGAACATGGGGGTGCATGGATCTCTTCACATGACACTTTCTCTCCTCTGCCGATGTGTACCCACGATGGGGATTGCTGCATCATATGAGAGCTCATATTTCACCTATTTCTTTAGTGTGTTGTTTTTATTTATGCATTTGATATTCACTTACTTACTTATAAGAACTACTAACAGTAATTTTGGAAGAAAAGTTGATTAACGATATTGAGTTAGTTTCAGGTGCACAGCAAAGCGGACACTCTTTTCCATGTCTAATATTGTTTCAGATTGCTTTCCATGATAGCTTACTACAGGATATTGAATATCATTCCCTGCGTTATAGTGGAAACCCTTGTTGCTTATGTCTTTTATAGGAAGTCCGGTGTATCTGTTCATCGCGGCTCCTAATTGATGTCTGCACCCCTCCCTTTCTCCTCGGGTAACCAGCAGTGTGTTGTCTCTGTCTGTGAGTCTGTTTCTCTTTTGCACATACATTCTTCTCTATTATGTTTTAGATTCCACGTATCTTTGTGCTTCTCTGTCAGACTTACTTCACTAAGTGTAATAATCTCTAGGACCTGCCTTATTGTGGCAAATGGCAGTATTTCATTTCCTGAAATGGCTGAGTAATATTCCACAGCACATATAAACCACATCTTTTTCTGTCAGCCAACTGTTGATGCGCACATGCGTATTTTCTATGTCGTGGCTGTGGTACGTAGTGCTGCTACCAACACGGGGGTGCGTGGATCTCTTCAAACAACCGTTTTTCTCTTTGGCGGATGTGGACCCACGACGGGGATTGCTGCATCCTCTGATGGCTCAGTTTCTCCTATTTATTTTGTTCGTTGCTTTTATTTATTTATTGACGTGCTTACTTTTAAGTACTAGTACTTGTGGTTTAGGAAGAAGAGTTGATTAACCATATTGAGTAAGTTTCAGGTGCACAGCAAAGCGGACGCTGTTTTCCATGTCTGACATTGTTTCAGATTGATTTCCAGTATAGGTTATTGCAGGATATTGAATATCATTCCCTCTGTTCTTCTGTAAATCCGTGTTGCTTATCTCCTTTACATGAAGTACTGTGTATCTGTTCATCGAGCTCCCAATTTATCCCTCCACCCCTCCTTTTTCCCTCGGGGAACCATCGCTGTGTTTTCCAGGTCTGTGAGCCTGTTTCTGTTTTGCACATAGATTCACAGTGGTAGTACTTCTGAGATTCCACATATCTTTGTGTTTCTCTGTCGGGCATACTTCACTAAGCGTAACATTCTCTGGGAGCATTCTTGTGGCAGCAAATGGCAATATTTCATTCTTTTTTACTAATGCCTGAGTAACACCCCGTAGTACGTATATACCACCTCTTCTTGTACTGGCAACCCGTTGATGGGCACTTGGGTGTTTTTCCGTGTCTTGGCTAGTGCAAATAGTGCCGCTGTGAACACAGAGGTGCTTGTGCCTTTTTGAACTCTTGTTTCGTCATTTCCGGGTACGTACCCAGGAGTGGGATTGCTGGATCAGACGGGACCTCTCCGTTGGCCTCTTTTCGACCTCAACTCCTCCTCTCCCCACCCCCGCCGCCACACACACCTGAGACTGGACGGTTTCTCCCGATGAGAGCTGATGTATATCTCTAGGGCAGTAGAATGCCCCCAGCCCATTCGGACCCCGCCTAGCCCCTGTGGCGAGCTCCGTCTCTGTTGTTCTCTTGCCTGCCTCCTACCCACCGCCCCCAGTAACAGCCCATTGCTCGCCCTGACCACCTTGCCGCACAGCACACCAGTCTGGGGCGCTCACCCTCCACCCCACCGCGAAGGGGTCCTCTCCCACCATCTTCCTCGCCCCACAGCCCACTCACACACCCCGCCCTTCCCCCCAGCCTGCAGGCTCGGACCCCTCTCCCCGCCACCTGCCCCTTGTATCCCAGGCCCGACTGTCACATGTCCTGCCCGGAAATCTAGCTTCCGCCAGCGCTCCTCAGACCCACTCCTACTCCAGGCCCACCCCGCCCACTGATCTGACCCACCCGCACACACGTGCCGGGGCCAGAAGCCGCCACCTCCCCAAGCTGCTGCTGAGCCCCTGCCTCAGTGGCCAGCTGCTCTCCCGGGCCAGGTCCCCGCCAGCCCAACACCTCTCGCTCCTGCCCGCGCTCCAGCCAGACACTCCAGGCCCTTCCTCGCACCTCCCAGCACGCGGCCCAGCGCCGCCCTCTCTCCATGGGGTCGTTCTGCTCCATTCCCTAACCCGCGTGGGGTGGCCACCGACCACGGCCACAAGCACCTTCATCCCACACTGTCAGCCACTCCCACGGCACCGGCAAGGGCGTTCAGGAAACCTGCTGCGGTGATGCGAAGCACCCGTCTGCCCACCGGTGCTCCTCTCCACGGGGGATCCGGCGCTGTCAGAAGGCACCGCGTGTGACAGCGCCGTCGCCGTCGGCGCCGCCGCCGCTGTCGCCGTGGGGGAGAAGCAGTGGTGCTGGAGAGTCCAAACACAGGCGGGGGCGTTTGCTCGTGGCCACAGCCTCGGCGGGGAGAGGCGCTGTCCGGGGGCTGAGGCAAGCGTCCGAAAAGGAAGACACGGCACGTCGAACGCCTCGAGTGGGCGCGCGCCAGTGCGGCGAAAACGTTTGGCCGGGGAGGGAGGGTGGAGGTTGCCTGGCAGGGCTTGGGCTGGAGGTGCAGGGCGCCGGATGGCTGTTGTCGGGCAGGGCGCGGCGCCGAGGCGGCGGAGTAAGCGTGGCCTAAAAGTGGGATGTAGACGGTTGGAGGTAGAGAGGAAGAAGATAAGGCTTCCCTGACCGGGAATCGAACCCGGGCCGCGGCGGTGAGAGCGCCGAATCCTAACCACTAGACCACCAGGGAGCGTCAGGCTCCCCCATTGCTCCTGCTCGACCCATAGCAGCTGCTCGGCGCCACCTTGGCGCCAAGGCCCGGCCTCTCCAAGTCCAGCCACGCGCCGCCCCTGGCAACCCACGTGTCCTCCCGTCCTTCCTGCTTGCAGCACCCTCACAACACTGCGCGCCTGCTTCTCGCACACACGAGAAGGGCCGCTAGGGCCACCGAGCTCCCCGCTCCCAGCTCTCCCTCACAGGCCCCCCCCGACCGGCCGGCCGGCCGGCCGCCCGCGGAGCGCGGCAAAACGTCAGCCCGCTGCGTTGGCCGGGAATCGAACCCGGGTCAACTGCTTGGAAGGCAGCTATGCTCACCACTATACCACCAACGCTGCACAGCCCGGGCCGCCCCGAGACGCCGGCACCGGGCTCGCCCGAGCGCACTCTCGTCGCCGCCTCCTCCTCCCTCCTCCACCCCCCCCCCTCCTCCTCCTCCTCCTCCTCCTCCTCCTCCCCCTCCTCCTCCTCCTCCTCCTCCCCTCCCCCTCCCCCTCCCCCTCCTCCTCCTCCTCCTCCTCCTCCTCCTCCCCCTCCTCCTCCTCCTCCCCTCCTCCTCCTCCTCCTCCTCCTCCTCCTCCTTCTCTTCCGACTCCTCCTCCTTCTCTTCCTCCTCCTGCTCCCCTTTCGCTTCCTCGTCGTCGTCGTCGTCCTCCTCCTCCTCCTCAGCCGCAGCCGCCGCTTGGTGCAGCCCTGCCCCGACGCCACGCCGGCCGGCAGCTCTGTGATGTCACAGGCGCCACCAAGGCCCCCCGGCGCCCCACCCGCGCCAGCCCTACCAAGCTGCCCTAGGCCACCCGCCCGACCGCCTCAGGGGGGCGCTCTCGCTGCCTTGCTGCTGCAGGTCCCTCGGCTCCACGCCGCGGCCGGCCCGCCCCCGCCCCCGGGGCACGCATCTTCCTGCCCCCGGCTCGCCAAAGCCCTTCTCCACCCGGCGCCTGGCCAGGCCACTTCCCGCACCGACAGGGGAAGGCACTCATCCGCCTCTCACCCGTCCCGGCAGCTGTGCAGCTGGGCCGCTGTGCATAGCTGCGCGGCTTTGCCTCGCGACGCAAGGAGCCCACGGAGGCAGCCACTTTGGGCGGGGCGCAACGTCATCGAGAGCTTGTGGTGTCCTGAGGAGGCCGTCGCTCGGCCGTGGCGACTGAGCGCCCGGCGAGGAGGAAGGGCTGGACGGCTGGACGGCTGGAGGGGGTCGAGGGTGGGCAGGCTGGGCACGCGCTGGCGCCCGGGTCCTCGCTGGAGGACGGAGGGCAGAGGGCGGACAAGCAGGGCCCTTGGGAGACAGGCGGCTGGACAGAGAGCGGCGCCAGCCACCAAAAGAGGGCGTGTTGTCTCCCCGTCGGGGAATCGAACCCCGGTCTCCCGCGTGACAGGCGGGGATACTCACCACTATACTAACGAGGACGGCGGCCACCGCCCCCGCGCCCGGCCGCTCTCGGGCTGCCTGCCGACGCCTCCCCCTGCCCTCCGGCCCCCTGCCCACCACGGGCGCCCGGCACGTGCCCGACCCGACCCAACGCCACACCAACCGCGTCCTCCAAAGCAGCAGCCCCAGACCCGACAGGGACGCGGACCCGCGTGGCGCTGAAAGCTCCGACTGCGCGCTGCCTATTGCCTCCAACGCGGGGATCGCGCCGGGAGGAGGGGGCCCGAGGCCGAAAGCAAGGCTGCGGGGAGGGGGTGGCCGCGCGCCTGGCCATGGCCGGCGAGGAGAGGCGCGGGTGGGGGCCGGCAGCAGGGGCTGGCCCGACGCGGCCCGGCTCCGTCCGGGGCCAGGGGTGGGCGAGGGCGCCACCGCGGCGGAGCCAGGCGCGTCGCCTGGCCTTGCTCCCCGTCGGCCGCCGCGCGCCCGCTCCGTCGCTCACCCACACGGCCGCGCGCCTGGCGCGGAGCACAGCGTCCCGCCAAGGGCACCGCGCTTCGCGTCGCGTCGGGTCCCAGACAGCCGAGCGGCCACGCGCACGCCCACGCCCGCCGTCAGGATGGCCGAGCGGTCTAAGGCGCTGCGTTCAGGTCGCAGTCTCCCCTGGAGGCGTGGGTTCGAATCCCACTCCTGACAAGACAGCCTTTTGGCCCGCCCGACAAACGCACCCGGCCCTATGGCAGCGCTTTACTGCCTTCCAGTCCGTTCGCGCTTTGCACTCTTGCGGCCTCTCCAAACTCCGGCCCGGATATCCACGCCTCTCAGACGCGGGGCCTTCTCAGCCACGGCCGCGGGCCCGGCAGAAACGGCCCGCTAGGAACCCTCCGGCCACGCGCTTGCCGGACAAACGCCCTCCCCGCCAGTTCCTACGCCCCCTCCGACCTGCACCCACGCCAGGAAGCCCTTCGGTCCTTCGCAGCACATCTTTCCTCACCTGCTTGCGGCTGCTGCTGCTGCTGCTGGTCTTCCTGCCTGCCTGCCTGTCTGCCTGCCTGCCTGCCTGCCTTCGCCCCTCCCTCCCACTCCCACTCCCCCGCTCCACCCCGCCCCCTCCGCCACACGCAGAACGGCCGCGTGTGGAAAGCCCTCCACGCCTCGCCCGCCCTCGGACTTCTGCCTGGTGAACACTGGACTCGTTCTCACAGCCTTTCTTCCACTTCCGCCACCAGCAGCTCTCCCTCTTTCCAGCATCCTGTCCTTCCCGCCAGCCCCAACGGCCCGCCTGCCCATTCCATTCCCTCCACAGCCACAGCGAGGTGGCCGCCGACACCGTCTTGCCGGCCTGTGGTGCGTGCCCTCGGTGCTTTTTCGCCTTGGGACCCTGGCCGGACCACACCGGCCTGCCTGCCTGCCTGCCTGCCTGCCCGCCGGGCCGCGTGCGGCCCAGCCTCCTGCTGGCCAGCCAACAGGGGGCCCTCCCTGCACGGGGCCTGGCGCAGGAGTCGCTCCCGGGAACGGTGCTCCAGTGAGTAGTGAGCGGAAGCCCTGGAGGCCCTGTCACCCACCAAAGACGTGCGGCCCCCAGCACGAGCCACCCACCTCGGTGCCACAGTGCAAGTCCCTCGGGGAAGCCGCTGCTCCGGCCGGACCCAACCACACCCTGGCGCGCTCCCTCCGTCAGCGGGCTGTCCGCGAACCAGCAGCCAGACTGCCAAAGTGCTTCTCCTCACAACCAACGCAGCAGAGCGGGACCCCGCGGGAGAGGGGGGGCGGGGGGCAGAGCGCAGAGGCGAGGCTCAGACACCTTTGGTGTTCCGGCCTGAGCGCCGCTCGGCGGCGGCGGCGGCGGCGGCGGCAGTGCCCGGTGTCCATCTCCTTCGCTCGCGGTCCCTGCACAGCCCCGAGCTCCGATCCCTGCGTCCGCCCGCCCTCGCACGCACGGCACCAGCAAGAGAGCCAGCCGCCAGAGGGACTGTGCGTCGGGGCCGGGCGGCGGCTCAGAGGAACGTCGGTGCTCAGCCGCAGCGGCCACGCCTCGCCTGCCCTGACTGGGATTCGGGCGCGGGCCAGGCCGGTTCGGCTCCTGGCTTCCTCTGGCGACACCGACGGTCTCGCGGCTCCGTGGACGGCAGGGAAAGCGCAGGACGGGCCGAGCCCGCCTGCGTCGCTCCATCCGTCGGTGCTTCCGACCGCCTCGCGCCCTGGGGTCGCCAGCGTGGCCGGAGCGTCTCATTCAGGTGGCCCGTCGGCCTCCTGCTCAAATGCAGCACACGCGCACGGGGCGAGCAGTGACCAGGGTCCGGCGGTTGGCGGCGAGCGCCGCCGGGGCAGCGTTGGGCGCCGCTGGGGCGGCGGCGGGCGCCGGCGGCCATCGGTGCATGGGTGGTTCAGTGGTAGAATTCTCGCCTGCCACGCGGGAGGCCCGGGTTCGATTCCCGGCCCATGCAGACGCAGCGCCCCCTTTTGGTTCTCGCAGCCCCAAAGCGGAGCTGGGTTTCCCAGCTGCCACACTCAAGGCACCGCTCCTGCAACAGCTCGCTCACCACCGCACCTTCCGGACCCTGCCCTTCCCACGCAGATGCCCCCACCCCACACACACCCGGGAGCCAGGCCTCCGGGACCGGACACCTCGCGGGCTCAGCCACTCTTTCGCCCAGACCCCTTCCCTGTCCTTGTTCTCTTCCTGACCCCGACCCCGCCTGTGTCCCGCTTGTCACTGTAAGGAACACCCCACACTGGCACCCGAACAGCCCAACCTCTTCACCTTTCGCCACGTGTCCAAGCTCTCTGCCTCACTCTGCCCCCACTCCGAAAACTATACTATGTTTGCACAGCCAGGAGCAAGGAAGTTGCCACCTCTGGGAGCGATACATCCCTTTTTCCCAGAGAGCCCCAAAAGCTCTCACTTGCACGAGGAGTTCCGAAGAAGTCCACACCATCATCGCAGACTACACTCTAGATTCACGTTTTGACCCTCAAGAGTAACACGTTTGCAGCACCGGCCCGCTCCTCCACCGCTACTGCCACCAGCACCATCAGCACGACAACCACCAGCCCCTCCCCTGAACCTTTGCTCCCACCGACAGCATCAGCCCTCGGGACAGCACCCCCAGCACCACCACCTCAGCCTCCAGCCTACTCCCACAAACACCCCCCTCCCACCTCCTATCTCGCCACTTCCCCCGTCCCCCCCGCGCCCTGATCTTTTCCAAATCCTACGTTGTCAAGGATCCTGCCCTCGCCTCTGTCCCGTTGCCCTCCTTTTGTTCCCCCTTCGTCTTCTCCTTTTCGTAGCAGCATGGTTGGTTTACAACATTGTGTTACTTTCAGGTGTACCGCAAAGTGATTCAGCCCTATGTCCTTCTCCAGGTTATCTTCCATTTATACGTTATCACGACACATGAATACAGTTCCCTGTGCTGGACAGTAAATCCTTGTTGCTGATGTGCTGTATGTATAGCATTTCCTCTCTGTTCATCGAGCTCCGGATTTTCCCCTGCGCTACGCTTTCCCCCTGGGTAACAAACAGTGTGTTTTCCATGTCTGTCTGTCTGTTTCTCTTTGGCACATGCATTCGTTTGTAGCACAGTTTAGATGCCACATATCTTCGTGCTTCTCTGCCTGACTTACGTCGCTAAGTGTAATATACTCTAGGTCCCTCCTTATTGGTGCAAATGGCAATACCTCACTCTTTTGTGTGGCTGAGTAATATTCCACAGTACATATATAGCACGTCTTCCTGGGCCAGCCATCGGTCGATGGGCGCTTGGGTTTTGTCCATGTCTTGGCTGTGGCCCGTAGTGCTGCTGTGAACATGGGGGTGCATGGATCTCTTCACATGACACTTTCTCTCCTCTGCCGATGTGTACCCACGATGGGGATTGCTGCATCATATGAGAGCTCATATTTCACCTATTTCTTTAGTGTGTTGTTTTTATTTATGCATTTGATATTCACTTACTTACTTATAAGAACTACTAACAGTAATTTTGGAAGAAAAGTTGATTAACGATATTGAGTTAGTTTCAGGTGCACAGCAAAGCGGACACTCTTTTCCATGTCTAATATTGTTTCAGATTGCTTTCCATGATAGCTTACTACAGGATATTGAATATCATTCCCTGCGTTATAGTGGAAACCCTTGTTGCTTATGTCTTTTATAGGAAGTCCGGTGTATCTGTTCATCGCGGCTCCTAATTGATGTCTGCACCCCTCCCTTTCTCCTCGGGTAACCAGCAGTGTGTTGTCTCTGTCTGTGAGTCTGTTTCTCTTTTGCACATACATTCTTCTCTATTATGTTTTAGATTCCACGTATCTTTGTGCTTCTCTGTCAGACTTACTTCACTAAGTGTAATAATCTCTAGGACCTGCCTTATTGTGGCAAATGGCAGTATTTCATTTCCTGAAATGGCTGAGTAATATTCCACAGCACATATAAACCACATCTTTTTCTGTCAGCCAACTGTTGATGCGCACATGCGTATTTTCTATGTCGTGGCTGTGGTACGTAGTGCTGCTACCAACACGGGGGTGCGTGGATCTCTTCAAACAACCGTTTTTCTCTTTGGCGGATGTGGACCCACGACGGGGATTGCTGCATCCTCTGATGGCTCAGTTTCTCCTATTTATTTTGTTCGTTGCTTTTATTTATTTATTGACGTGCTTACTTTTAAGTACTAGTACTTGTGGTTTAGGAAGAAGAGTTGATTAACCATATTGAGTAAGTTTCAGGTGCACAGCAAAGCGGACGCTGTTTTCCATGTCTGACATTGTTTCAGATTGATTTCCAGTATAGGTTATTGCAGGATATTGAATATCATTCCCTCTGTTCTTCTGTAAATCCGTGTTGCTTATCTCCTTTACATGAAGTACTGTGTATCTGTTCATCGAGCTCCCAATTTATCCCTCCACCCCTCCTTTTTCCCTCGGGGAACCATCGCTGTGTTTTCCAGGTCTGTGAGCCTGTTTCTGTTTTGCACATAGATTCACAGTGGTAGTACTTCTGAGATTCCACATATCTTTGTGTTTCTCTGTCGGGCATACTTCACTAAGCGTAACATTCTCTGGGAGCATTCTTGTGGCAGCAAATGGCAATATTTCATTCTTTTTTACTAATGCCTGAGTAACACCCCGTAGTACGTATATACCACCTCTTCTTGTACTGGCAACCCGTTGATGGGCACTTGGGTGTTTTTCCGTGTCTTGGCTAGTGCAAATAGTGCCGCTGTGAACACAGAGGTGCTTGTGCCTTTTTGAACTCTTGTTTCGTCATTTCCGGGTACGTACCCAGGAGTGGGATTGCTGGATCAGACGGGACCTCTCCGTTGGCCTCTTTTCGACCTCAACTCCTCCTCTCCCCACCCCCGCCGCCACACACACCTGAGACTGGACGGTTTCTCCCGATGAGAGCTGATGTATATCTCTAGGGCAGTAGAATGCCCCCAGCCCATTCGGACCCCGCCTAGCCCCTGTGGCGAGCTCCGTCTCTGTTGTTCTCTTGCCTGCCTCCTACCCACCGCCCCCAGTAACAGCCCATTGCTCGCCCTGACCACCTTGCCGCACAGCACACCAGTCTGGGGCGCTCACCCTCCACCCCACCGCGAAGGGGTCCTCTCCCACCATCTTCCTCGCCCCACAGCCCACTCACACACCCCGCCCTTCCCCCCAGCCTGCAGGCTCGGACCCCTCTCCCCGCCACCTGCCCCTTGTATCCCAGGCCCGACTGTCACATGTCCTGCCCGGAAATCTAGCTTCCGCCAGCGCTCCTCAGACCCACTCCTACTCCAGGCCCACCCCGCCCACTGATCTGACCCACCCGCACACACGTGCCGGGGCCAGAAGCCGCCACCTCCCCAAGCTGCTGCTGAGCCCCTGCCTCAGTGGCCAGCTGCTCTCCCGGGCCAGGTCCCCGCCAGCCCAACACCTCTCGCTCCTGCCCGCGCTCCAGCCAGACACTCCAGGCCCTTCCTCGCACCTCCCAGCACGCGGCCCAGCGCCGCCCTCTCTCCATGGGGTCGTTCTGCTCCATTCCCTAACCCGCGTGGGGTGGCCACCGACCACGGCCACAAGCACCTTCATCCCACACTGTCAGCCACTCCCACGGCACCGGCAAGGGCGTTCAGGAAACCTGCTGCGGTGATGCGAAGCACCCGTCTGCCCACCGGTGCTCCTCTCCACGGGGGATCCGGCGCTGTCAGAAGGCACCGCGTGTGACAGCGCCGTCGCCGTCGGCGCCGCCGCCGCTGTCGCCGTGGGGGAGAAGCAGTGGTGCTGGAGAGTCCAAACACAGGCGGGGGCGTTTGCTCGTGGCCACAGCCTCGGCGGGGAGAGGCGCTGTCCGGGGGCTGAGGCAAGCGTCCGAAAAGGAAGACACGGCACGTCGAACGCCTCGAGTGGGCGCGCGCCAGTGCGGCGAAAACGTTTGGCCGGGGAGGGAGGGTGGAGGTTGCCTGGCAGGGCTTGGGCTGGAGGTGCAGGGCGCCGGATGGCTGTTGTCGGGCAGGGCGCGGCGCCGAGGCGGCGGAGTAAGCGTGGCCTAAAAGTGGGATGTAGACGGTTGGAGGTAGAGAGGAAGAAGATAAGGCTTCCCTGACCGGGAATCGAACCCGGGCCGCGGCGGTGAGAGCGCCGAATCCTAACCACTAGACCACCAGGGAGCGTCAGGCTCCCCCGTTGCTCCTGCTCGACCCATAGCAGCTGCTCGGCGCCACCTTGGCGCCAAGGCCCGGCCTCTCCAAGTCCAGCCACGCGCCGCCCCTGGCAACCCACGTGTCCTCCCGTCCTTCCTGCTTGCAGCACCCTCACAACACTGCGCGCCTGCTTCTCGCACACACGAGAAGGGCCGCTAGGGCCACCGAGCTCCCCGCTCCCAGCTCTCCCTCACAGGCCCCCCCCGACCGGCCGGCCGGCCGGCCGCCCGCGGAGCGCGGCAAAACGTCAGCCCGCTGCGTTGGCCGGGAATCGAACCCGGGTCAACTGCTTGGAAGGCAGCTATGCTCACCACTATACCACCAACGCTGCACAGCCCGGGCCGCCCCGAGACGCCGGCACCGGGCTCGCCCGAGCGCACTCTCGTCGCCGCCTCCTCCTCCCTCCTCCACCCCCCCGCTCCTGCTCCTCCTCCTCCTCCTCCTCCTCCTCCTCCTCCTCCTCCTCCTCCTCCTCCTCCCCCTCCTCCCCTCCTCCCCCTCCTCCCCCCCCTCCTCCCCCTCCTCCCCCTCCTCCCCCTCCTCCGACTCCTCCGACTCCTCCGACTCCTCCTCCTTCTCTTCCTCCTCCTGCTCCCCTTTCGCTTCGTCGTCGTCGTCGTCGTCCTCCTCCTCCTCCTCAGCCGCAGCCGCCGCTTGGTGCAGCCCTGCCCCGACGCCACGCCGGCCGGCAGCTCTGTGATGTCACAGGCGCCACCAAGGCCCCCCGGCGCCCCACCCGCGCCAGCCCTACCAAGCTGCCCTAGGCCACCCGCCCGACCGCCTCAGGGGGGCGCTCTCGCTGCCTTGCTGCTGCAGGTCCCTCGGCTCCACGCCGCGGCCGGCCCGCCCCCGCCCCCGGGGCACGCATCTTCCTGCCCCCGGCTCGCCAAAGCCCTTCTCCACCCGGCGCCTGGCCAGGCCACTTCCCGCACCGACAGGGGAAGGCACTCATCCGCCTCTCACCCGTCCCGGCAGCCGTGCAGCTGGGCCGCTGTGCATAGCTGCGCGGCTTTGCCTCGCGACGCAAGGAGCCCACGGAGGCAGCCACTTTGGGCGGGGCGCAACGTCATCGAGAGCTTGTGGTGTCCTGAGGAGGCCGTCGCTCGGCCGTGGCGACTGAGCGCCCGGCGAGGAGGAAGGGCTGGACGGCTGGACGGCTGGACGGCTGGAGGGGGTCGAGGGTGGGCAGGCTGGGCACGCGCTGGCGCCCGGGTCCTCGCTGGAGGACGGAGGGCAGAGGGCGGACAAGCAGGGCCCTTGGGAGACAGGCGGCTGGACAGAGAGCGGCGCCAGCCACCAAAAGAGGGCGTGTTGTCTCCCCGTCGGGGAATCGAACCCCGGTCTCCCGCGTGACAGGCGGGGATACTCACCACTATACTAACGAGGACGGCGGCCACCGCCCCCGCGCCCGGCCGCTCTCGGGCTGCCTGCCGACGCCTCCCCCTGCCCTCCGGCCCCCTGCCCACCACGGGCGCCCGGCACGTGCCCGACCCGACCCAACACCACACCAACCGCGTCCTCCAAAGCAGCAGCCCCAGACCCGACAGGGACCCGGACCCGCGTGGCGCTGAAAGCTCCGACTGCGCGCTGCCTATTGCCTCCAACGCGGGGATCGCGCCGGGAGGAGGGGGCCCGAGACCGAAAGCAAGGCTGCGGGGAGGGGGTGGCCGCGCGCCTGGCCATGGCCGGCGAGGAGAGGCGCGGGTGGGGGCCGGCAGCAGGGGCTGGCCCGACGCGGCCCGGCTCCGTCCGGGGCCAGGGGTGGGCGAGGGCGCCACCGCGGCGGAGCCAGGCGCGTCGCCTGGCCTTGCTCCCCGTCGGCCGCCGCGCGCCCGCTCCGTCGCTCACCCACACGGCCGCGCGCCTGGCGCGGAGCACAGCGTCCCGCCAAGGGCACCGCGCTTCGCGTCGCGTCGGGTCCCAGACAGCCGAGTGGCCACGCGCACGCCCCGGCTCGCCGTCAGGATGGGTGAGCGGTGTAAGTCTCTGCGTTCAAGTCGCAGTCTCTCCAGTAAGCGTCGGTTCGAATCCTTTCCCTAACAAATGCCTCCGGCCTTATCGGAGCCTTTTAGTGCCTTCCAGTTGTGATTTTGTCTTCTTACTCTCAGCCTACCACCGTCCCCATCCTCTTTTTAGCCCACGGTAGGTCTGCGGCCTTGTGGACCCGACAACTCCTAACGCACTCCCAGTACCTTCAGTCCAAGCCGTGGCAGGCAACCTTCTCCCTGCCCCCGGACAGAACTGCTAGCCGCATTGTTGCGAGCGCCCACTCGAAGCCTTCGACGTCCCGTGCCTTCCTTTAAGGGCGCTTGCCTCAGCCCCAAACACCAGTGGCCGGGGCATTGCCTCTCCCCGCCGAGGCTGTGGCCACGAGCAAACGCCCTCGCCTGTGGTTGGACTCTCCAGCAGCACTGCTTCCCCCGTGATGCCCCTCCCTTCTGACCACCCACCCCTTCTTTCCTCGTGAGGTGCCGGTGCTGCTGGTGCTTGTGGTCTTGGTGCTGGTGTTGCTGATGGTGGCCTCTCGTTCTGGTGTTGTGTGGGCGCTGATGCTGCTGTTGGTTGTAAAGGCGGTGGTGGTGGGCAGGGGTGTGGTGAGGTGTGGGTTAGCGGTGAGGGTGGTGGTGTTTGTGTTGAGTTCCGGCACCCTCAGCGCTGGAGGCGACTGCAGAAGGTTCAGGAGAGTGATCTACCTCAACGACAAGATCTACAAGTTGTGCTGCTGTGGTCCTGGCGGTTCCCAGTGTAGTGGTACTGGAGGCGGTAATGATTTAGTTTGTGATGGTCGTCGATTGCCACTGCTTCGGGGAGGAAATTGGTAGGCAGTTGAGAAGCATCTACACACCATGGTTGTGTTTTTTAGGTAGCTGGTATTCACTTACTAGGTTCCGCATTTTAGCACATTCTTGGGACTTTCTCACTTAGTTTATTGTCCTAACACTTCTGAATTAGTGCCATTCATTTTATATATATATATATATATTTACTATATTTCTTTTTCTAAATGATATGGGATGAAATGACAAATCTGATATGTCCATTTTCAGAATTGTGACAATCTTTGTACTTAACAAAAGGCCTGCTGCCCATCTAGCATGAAGCCACTATTATATCACTGGCTTTTTATTTTTATTTCATTTATTTACTTATTTTTTGGCCACGCTGCAGGGCTTGTGTGATTTCAGTGTCCCACCATGGGTTGAATCCTGGCCAAGGATGT